>LNKV01000002.1:1710544-1746030 GCA_001465935.1 Clarireedia homoeocarpa
CTAAAGGCCGACACACAAATTTTTCACGCTAAAGGGCGACACGCTAAAGGCCGACACACAAATTTTCCACGCTAAAGGCCGACACGCTAAAGCGCGACACACAAATTTCCACGCTAAAGGCCGACACGCTAAAGCGCGACACACAAATTTCCACGCTAAAGGCCGACACGCTAAAGCGCGACACACAAATTTCCACGCTAAAGGCCGACACGCTAAAGCGCGACACACAAATTTCCACGCTAAAGGCCGACACACAAATTTCTACGCTAAAGGCCGACACACAAATTTCCACGCTAAAGGCCGACACACAAATTTTTCACGCTAAACCGCGACAGCAAAATATTCCACGCTGATTTATATTATATATAATTCACCTCCTAGTTATACGATTTCTTCTTCTCTTTCAGTTACAAGGTCCCCGCGTGCTCCAATTCCATTTCAACTTCCGTGTAAGCCACCACTTTACAATTGCTAGTTAGGTAAAGTAGGGGGTACCTAATTCCGTAGCTATCTGAGAGTAGAGCAGTACTCGCGACATGAAAGAAAGATACTTGAAATTCAGTAGCCTAACTTACCAGTCGACTTCGAAAAAAAAAAAAAAATCTAGACTTTGAGATTTGAGATTCCAAAAAAGTAAAGTATGCGGGAAACTGCACATTCATATTACTGAATTAACAATTTCACTGTCTGAAATAATTATGAACTTTGGTTGGTGTATCAACTTGATATGAGCTGCATCAACACGCGATATATGAAAAAGACGATATACTAAATGTCCTTCTAGTATTCACAAATTTATGATAAAACTCGTGTTTGAGATGTCAGCCAAAAATATAGCTTACTATAAATACTTCACTCTAAATTATTAACATCTTAATATTGAAAATTATTTTAGATTTTTAAAATACTTATACAGGAGTGAGATCTCTTGCAGATTTGATACATTGTCTTTTTCGTACATGGGGTGGCAATCAACATTATCCAACAACTTCTTCAATTAATAACCTGAAAGGAAATATTAAAATCAAATATCGTGAATATAAGCATTGATAGAAAGAGATAAGCACTCGTTCTCCCATTTAACTGGTGCACATTATGAGAAATATAGCAATCAACGTCGTTACCAGTCTGCCAAGCCCTTGAAGATATCATTTGAATCTTTCTGAAAACACTTCACAAGCACAACCGCTGCCTCTACGCTATGTATAAGCTTAACTGCAGCACCCACATACGTCGCCAGCCTACACTCCGGACCCCATCCACTATCACCCGCTTTCATAGCATCATCATGAAGCCGCTTGAGCTGCTCGAGCGGTACACTCAGTCGACGCTAGAAATCGAGTTCCTAGTGCTACACCTGCGGCTCAAAGTGTAAGAGCAGTAGCCGCTTCTCTCCCGTCCGCAATGCCGTCAGCAGCGAAGAGAGGTATACCCGAATCACATGCAGCTTCTGCGATTTCGGGGAATAATGTCATGAGACCCATTCCATCCTGAGCCATATCATGACCGCCTGCCTCTGTACCTTGCAAAACTATGGTATCCAGACGAAAGGGACTGTTCGCAGCTTCGAGAGATTCTCGCAGGGTTCCAATCTGGAGCCAGACCTGAGTGTCTGGAGAAGCATCACGTAGAGACTTCGCCCATTCATTATTAGCTGTAGAGCCACAAGTTGAGGACTTTACCTTAGGCCAAGCTTTCGGAACAGCTTGTACCGTTTTGATATAGAGTGATTTTTTTTAAGATGCGATAGTTCGTAACGCAAACTCTGAGACTTAGGATGTTCAGGTCCGAAGACTTGTTCATACCCAAGTAGCGCCTTTGAATACATAGTCCTGGCTTTCGCTGTATCAGCTTGATGTTTGAAGAGAGAACCCAAACCCCAGATCGTATTTAGTGCTGGGATATAAGTGATAATATTATCTGCACCGAGCGCCTTTTCATAGCCTTGCAGTGCCCGCTGGTACATTTGCTCAGCTTCGACTAGCTTACCCTGGTTAGCATAGAGGGCCCCTAGGTTGTTGACCGTATCAAGCGTCGACGTATACTCCGGACCCCATGCTTTCTCGTAGCCTTGTAGTGCCCGCTGGTACATCTGCTCAGCTTCGACTAGCTTACCCTGGTCAGCATAGAGGATCCCCAGGTTGTTGACCGTATTAAGCGTCGACGTATGCTCCGGACCCCATGCTTTCTCGTAGCCTTGTAGTGCCCGCTGGTACATCTGCTCAGCTTCGACTAGCTTACCCTGGTCAGCATAGAGGATCCCCAGGTTGTTGACCGTATTAAGCGTCGACGTATGCTCCGGACCCCATGCTTTCTCGTAGCCTTGTAGTGCCCGCTGGTACATCTGCTCAGCTTCGACTAGCTTACCCTGGTCAGCATAGAGGATCCCCAGGTTGTTGACCGTATTAAGCGTCGACGTATGCTCCGGACCCCATGCTTTCTCGTAGCCTTGTAGTGCCCGCTGGTACATCTGCTCAGCTTCGACTAGCTTACCCTGGTCAGCATAGAGGTTCCCCAGGTTATAACATACCCACGCGATATTATCGTCTGCTAGTAAATTATTCTGAATCATATACGAACACCTCATCGCATGCTGGAGGACTCGTCGTTGGGTCAGCCACGGTTGAACAGCCTCATTTTTCGAAACATGCAATCCAACAAACTTTACAGCTAGCCTAGCTAAATCATAATCCCACTTTTGGTTAAGGATATGAACTGTCCATGAGTGAACGCACCCATGAATGCTATACCCTTGTGACTCGATCAAATCTCGCGAAGATGTTTCTACCTCTACTAACCCGTGGCTACTCAATACCCGTACCGCTTGATGGAAGCTGAATTTGTCTCTCGTCAGTTCTCGTACCCAATCTGGGTCATTCGAATCACTATGCAGGAAAAGTTCCCACCACAGATCCTGACTATCGAAGTACGCCCAGAAGCATAGAAGCTTAGCTGAGAGGAAATTTTGCTGTTTAACACGATCGAATGATATCTGCCATGTAGAGTAAAGCGTTCGGTCTTCGTATGAGTCCAGTTCCGGACTCGATTCTTTAAGTCGAACCCATGACTGCTTGTACAGACCCAAATACTCTGAACAACTTATTGCTACTTGATCGAGATATGCTCCGGCAGTAGTAAGTGCAAGGGGTAGTCCGTCCAATTCTCTAGCAAGTATAATAGCATCGGGATCTATCAATAAGATTAGATCTGCATTACAGAAACGTAGAACGTACTTACTACTTCTTAGTCCTTCCCGTCTCGAAACGTTTGACAGGATCTCAAGACTATCATATACATCGCTGAGCTTACGGATATAAATAGGATAACCAGTTTTGACTTGTGACGACCGCGTTGTGATAATAATCGACCCGTGATATGATTCTGGGAGGTAATTTCGGATGTCCACAGCCATGGAATCTGTGTTTCCAGGTAGTTTAGGATTGTCGTAATTATCGTATATCATCAGCCATCGTGTGTTATACGGTAGACTCAGCCATGCTTTGACAGCATCTACTACTTCGTCGAGGTTTTCTTTTGTATCTATGTTGCTAAGTCGGAAAGCTAACGGGTGTTCTCTTGAGATCTGTTTAGCTACCCTAGCAAAGCTCTGTTTCAGAGAATCCTCGTCCTTGATATTCAGCCAGAATATTGCTGAGTAGCTGTCCTTGTACCGCTTCGCATATGCAATACTAAGTTGTGTCTTGCCAATTCCGCCAAGACCGTGAAGCACAACTGCTCGGCGAGAGCCGTCGCCACTAAGTGCCTTGTGTATCTCTACAAGCTCTGTCTTCCTTGCCACGAAGTGTTCGACATCGGAAGCACTAGAGAGGCTGAAGGTGACTGAGAAGTCCTCACGCTTGAACCCTGATGAAGTCAACTTCCTAATACCCAGACACACGTTTATTCTTGATAAGTGCTCATAGCAAAAATAAGACTTACCTTTTGAGGCTTTCTCAATCTCTTCTCGTAGTCGCTGCAACGCCTTGTCCTTTCCTTCGCTGTAAATAAGTGGCATTTTGACGTCAAAAATTCCCAGTAACGAGTATGCCTTGTCTTCTGGCCGATAGGTTTCACGACTTGCCGCCCACGACATTCGCTCAGTGACGCTGAAATCAGACAATGGGCTCCCGCGAAGAGCATCGACTGGAATCCCTGTGATCTCACAGATATGTCGTTCTAGGGAGGTCTTATTGCCTAGTAGCTCACCCTCTTTTGAGAAGAAGTCGACTGATGCCGGCGCAATAAGCTCTTGCAGGGTCCAGCCACGTGTGAACCATTCGCTTTTCCGAAATGTTGATTCCCAGGGCTCGTTATACCCATCGGCCGAATCGAAGCAAGGTCGCGAAACATCAGACAGATAAACGAAGCACTTGGTAGCAGCCCGGTACCAGCTAAACATCGAATTGATAGCCTCTGCGAGCTCAGTACTGTTCGATTTGTCGATACAGCAGGTGTCCACCCAGAAGTATTGCAAGCCGTTACGCTTAGCTTGTTCACCACAGAACCGTATCTTGACATAGCCAGCCTTGCTCTTGCTCGTACCGTCTATCAGATCTCTGAAAGTGACCTCCTCCGCTCCCCATCTGTGCGAAAGTATAGCATACTTGGGTATATCGTTTTCAAAGAACTCGGTCAGACTGAAGTCGCCATCGTTATTATACTGTAGCAGACGCATTATTCGACTAGGTTCGAGAATCAAAAGAAAGACAGTTCTCGGTAATTATTGAGCGATCGAGTTGGCATAAGTGCGAAGTTGGGTTAAGATCTAGGAAAAAGATATCGGGTTGAAGCTAGCACACTCAGCTAAGCAGCAGCCCCGCGGCAATCGCACCTATCATCTTTGCATCGTTATGCACCACTTGTAAGCGCAGAAGACGTGCCAATTGCACCGACTCACCGTTGGAATCCCAAAAGTCATACGAAATAATTAGCATGGGATCTTCAAAACACAGATATATGCTCAATCAAGCTATGATTTGTTCAAATCTGGGATCTAGAATTTACATTTGATCAGCCGTTTATTTCAATCCGGGGCAAGAGCGGCTCGTAGAGGGTAGACTGCTGCGGGGTCGGTGGTCGGTGGTCAGCGGTCGGCTAGCCCGTACTGTGCTAGTACTCTAAGGTAACCTTAAAAATCTAGGAACAACGCTACAGTGGAACAGCGGGGGCGAGACAGCGGGGGCGGGGAAAGCTTGTTTATCGAAAAGAATTCACGTATAAGAAAGGTGTCTTTCAATTGTAGTAAATCTGTCATAGTATTATTAAATCTACTTGGTCAAATATTTATTTCATTGATATCAGTGTTGATCAGCCTTTGTGCAGCCGATATATCGTTCATAAATTGTAATCTTTACTTGGGATTTCGAATCTGGATACCCTTGTTGCTCTTCTTGCTCAAGGCTTGCTCCTCTGATGAATGCCGTTTTCCGTCTCGATTAGGACATCCCTCAAAACAATCAATGGCTCCCTCTTTTCTATCTTTTATACCCCTCAAGTCCTCTCTCCTCTTTCTTCTCCTTCTCACCCCCCACCCCAGTACCTCCCTCTCTGCCCCTCTTCTCATCCCCCTCTCCTCCGGTCGCCCCACCTTCACCTTCTCCCCCTCCACACTCTACATACCTGGCAAAGTCGCACTCGAAGAACACGTCGGCAACTCGCTCGTCTCTGGCATCTTCACAACCCCTTACGAGCCACTGACCAACGAAATTCAATGGCAAGACGCGCTCTACAAAGCCGACGTCATGTCTCGTCTCTCCAACATCGATGAGCGTGTGCGTATGATGGATGCTGCGAATATTAGTATTAGTGTTTTGGCTTTCGGCGGCCCAGGAATACAAGGAATTTTTGATACCAAGAATGCTACACGTGCGGCGAGGTTTGTGAATGATGAGACGGCGAGGATTTATAAGCGGGGGAATTATTCAGGGAGGTTTGAGTTTTGGTGTAGGTTATTTATCGTTCGGTCATGTTATCTCATGGTATAACATGATGAAATCGCTGTGTCTATCTAATTTTCTCCTTGTTCACCACTAGAACTCAAAGAATCCCCCAAAAAGGAAAAGGAAAAGGAAAAGGAAAAGAACATACTAAAATCATAATACAGGTCAGCTAACGACTCCTCTTAGGCAGCAACGCTCTCCAAGAACCCCACGAAGCAGCTCTTGAGCTGGAACGCTGCATCACTCAACTCGGCGGCATCGGCTCATTTCTCGGTGGCTACACAAACAACGGTTCCGTAAACAGCACCATCTATCTCGACGACCCATCACTAACGCCCTACCTCGACGCAGTCGTCCGCCTCAATATTCCCATCTACCTGCATCCACGCATGGCCCCTCCATCTCAGCAGCTCGTCTTCCGAGACTACCCATTCCTCTCCGCATCGCCATTCGGATTCGCAACAGAGACAGCCGCGCATGCGCTGCGTCTGATGGTCTCCGGGCTCTTCGATAAGTACCCGACGCTGCAAATCATCTTGGGGCATTGCGGCGAGGGGATTCCGTTTTATCTCCCGAGATTGCAGCACCGGTTGAGGCATTTTGAGAGGGGACTGTGGCCGGCGAAGAAGGAACTGGGGGAGTATTGGGAGGAGAACTTTTGGGTGACGACGTCGGGTGTGAGGGATGTGGGGGCGTTGATGGAGGCGGTGAGGTGGAGCGGGGAAGAGAGGGTGTTATGGAGTGTGGATTATCCGTTTGAGGATACGGTGGAGATGGCGGGATGGTGGGATCGTTTGGAGGTTAGTGGGAGGATGAGGAGGAGGATTGGAGGGGAGAATGCGAGGAGGTTTTTAGGGTTGGCGAGGGGGCCGGGGGAGGTGTGACGGTGGGATGGGATGAAAGGAATGGTGATTAATGGATAGGCTAATGTCTAAGTGAGGATTGAGTACTATGGTATTAGCAACGACATGTTCTCTTAAACACTGATTAATGTGAACTTAAGTTATCCATTAATCTGAGCCGAATTCCCACGTTGAAGAAGTTTGGACATCCGAGAGCATAGTTGATTCTTTTAAATGCTAGCTAGATGTTAAATAACGGCTTAACCTTTGATACACAACAAACAGTGCTACAAATCCGCGAAAGTATAATCTTACATTATGCTAAATTAGTACTCTAAGACCTGCTCGGCGACTCGAAACACCACAGGCAGAAGGCATGCACCACACATCTTCTCGATGTGGTTTTGAAAAGATGCATCACCAGATCACACGATATACCTCAAATCTCTCAAGATCTCCCAATTCAAAGAAATATTCTTAACTTATTACTAAATCAAACTATTTCAATGTAAACTATTCTGTCGGGCTTATAGTATCTGAAAGTATCAAATATCCAATCAAGTCTTCAGGGCTAAAGTAGCAAGTTTAAAGCTATTCACAAACTTTGGTGATACATCTTTCAAAACTCCATCGAGTAGCTTCTGAGATATCCGTCAGTAATCGCCCTACATCGTATTCCAGATCTATTGATATCATAGAAATCTTTCGTCTCTGCAGATGCGATGTGTTACGCATGATGATCGATAGCAACAGACGGTGAACTCAGACTGGCCTCCATCCTTCACCGCAATTTACCTCCATTATTAATCAACGACATTCGGAACCAGACGGCATCTTCCAATTTCCTATACACCAAGACGGACTGGAGAAATAGGTATGGCGCTACCGATCGACCGAAGGATGCAGCAGGAGATCGGAACGTGGAAGCTATGGTGATGCCAGGGTTAGGCAACATTTCTGAATGGCAGATTCACGGGGTATCTAGTGAATTTCGCAACTACAACTGAAATATTACTCCTCAAATGCCATTTCGCCAGCACTTGCCACTGTCAGGGTCGGGCCCGTCGCGAGCGCTTCCATTTTAGACCTCTTGATGTGAGTACTACCATTGTGTGACAACGGTTTTGGTGAAATGGACAGCTAAATGAGGAAAGTTCTTGGTTAGCTTTTTTCCCACCGACTTTCAATTTCATGACATACAGAAGAGCCAAATTCCGAGCGAGAAGACGCATTTTGTAAACGAGCACTCCAGGGTGATTCGTCAGCTCTCTCTACTAGGTATGATACTAACCTCGTTAGCAGTAAGAGAGTGCTTTTTTGTCTCTTTGAATGCGAACTACTGGCAGCCTCACCAAGAATAAGGTGGGAAGTCGCTCATGGCGCTCAATGGACATTGTTGAAAAGTGGTATAGTAAGAAATACCAGCATGCTGGGGTATATTGTAGATACTCTAGATTGTACAGCAAAGCATATCTCTTTCCTGGCTCGTAGAGCAATACGATGAAGTATGTGGCGGGGGGGGGGTTCAAATCTCCGGCTAAAAGCCATACAGAGATAATTCGAGCACCTGTAATCTGCTTGCTCACTGCACCTGGCAATGTGTATTGGGGTCGCATTCGCCGGCATATATAGACAACCCAAGGAGTAAGTGTATAAGTAGGCAATGAATAATCCGTAGGAGTTTACTGTTCCCAAATATGATTTTATCTTCAGAAGCACGTATCCCCTTGTGGGGAAGTCGCTTATAACTAATGGGATTCGAGGGGCTTCACCTTCTCTCATAGCCAATTGAATCACACCCTAAGGAGCTACCCGCTATTCCGAACAGAAACGCTCACTAGGGCCACATAACCTTAAGCCCCGCGCGAACGAAAAAAAAAGCTTTTAATACCCCTGGAACCAGAACTCGGGTACGACTCCACTCTGCAGATGCAAGAAAGAATACGAGAAGAAAGAATACGAGATGATACCAAGCTTGGCGGAATTGAGGAGCAGACAAGATGTCCCCAAAGCGTACCTGTACAACGAGTTTCAAAAATGCTTTACGTTCTACACATTTGCATGCAGTTCTAGAGTTTTGTTTCTGCTCAAGCTTCCAACAGTTTCAATGATACTTCTTTAGTTGAAAAGTTAAATGAGCTTAAACTCAAGCTTAAAAGTACCACACCAAATCAGTATCCGCACTCCGAGGCGTTGGGCTCCCCTGCATATAACCGCAATCAACATATACTTCGATGAAGATGTTGGTTGCGCTGAGTAAGTGCTCTTTTCGGCCGTTTGGTCCGTTATGCAACTGCCTACTTGGGTACACAACCTCCGGCCAGTTCCCGCCTCGTCTTATTCCCGGCGGCCAGTGACTCAACCGTACTTTGTACGTTGGAAGCACTGCCACAACCATTTGCTTGTCAGTTAGTTGCAAGCAGCTCCTTTAAATCCCAAATCGCAGTATGGGTTTCTTTAATAGATAGCATTGACGTTGATTTAGCATTCCAATACTAACTCTATGGCCCCTGTTCTAGGCTCGAGGGGGAGCTTGGCTTTGTGAGACTTAGCTGTAGTGTGACCGGAAAAGATTGAAGAGCGGGAAGAAATTAGCTAGGCGGTGGTTGTATGGGTGGAGGAGGTGGTGGAAGGGTCTTGTCATGTATTCGTCAGGGAAAGATAGCTAGCTGCACTTCAATCTGATATGTATTTCTATTCATTCCACTTCCTCAATACTCTCACGCTTGATCTCTTCTCTCTTCTAGATAGCAGATGATACATCCAGCTTTACATCACTATTCCGTGCGTTCGGCTGTTTATCCGTGGTTTCTCTCGTGCATGCCCTTACATCAATGTTGACCGGGGAGAAATCCACTCCTCCATCCTATGTCAGCTTTTACGCAAAGAGCAACGATATCTGGCCTGGAGAATCATTGTATACGTAAATATCGACCGCAGTATTTACGACTAGCTAGAAATGGATGGAATAGCAATCTTCATTGGTTAGAATTCCCCAGCTAGGCGAACCTGTAAAAACATGACGCAGGAGAATATAAATAAGCTGACGCCTAACGACGATCAACAACACCTTGTAAAAGATCGAAGACTATTAGTAGCAGCCGTCTAGAGGATACAAATTGGCATTTACTGTGGTCTTTGCGTTGTATATTATGTTTCCACGCTACCCGTCACGCACTAGAAGGCAGAGACTTCTCAAAGCTATAATGTGCCTCGGTCTCATATTTTTCCTAGAAAATACATTCTCACCTCTGAATCTCTTCCAACGGCGCTACGATAACCGACCCTGGGATAGCAGCTGCTACAAACTCTCACCCTTCAACAAAGCATGCACAGCATCCCGTGCCTCTATCGCTCCCGATGTGCAAATTGTGGTTGAGACCGGCGGCTCCGAGCCGCAAAGCAGACTTCAGCACCAGCTTGCAACCATGCTTTCCAGTGTTCCTCGTGAGAATATCCTAGTGTTTTCAGACATGGAAGAAGATGTTGGGTCTATCCATATCTACGATGGCCTAGCGGATATCTCGATGCAGGAACGGAAGGACTACCCCGAGTTTACCTTGTACGATGAGTTGCAGATGTATCAGCAGCTGGGGAAGGACACTCGGAAGCTCGAAGGGGGATGGAAGTTGGCCAAGTATAAAAATATGGCCATAAAACAAAAGATCTGGAAGATGCTGAGGGAGGCGAATAACGCGCTTCCAAGGCGGAAGTGGTATGTATTCATAGATACGGACACATTTGTCGAATGGGACAATCTTCTCTCATTGTTAGAGAGTCTAGACCCCCGGAAAAATCAGTACATAGGGAGTCCGGTCTGGGCCGACCCTAAAGCACCATTTGCCCATGGTGGTAGCGCGATTGTTCTCTCATACAGCGCGTTGGAGTCACTTAATGTGCCTGAATATGAAGGGCCAATGCCCAGCCAGATCGGCGTGAACACAACAGCACTGTGTTGCGGTGATGAGGCTCTTGCGATGGCGCTGAAGAAGAGAGGTATCGGGCTGAAAGGCTACTGGCCTATGTTTAATGGAGAGACACCGTCCACTGTTGGTTTTGGAAGTGAGATTTGGTGCGAGCCGGTGCTCTCGTTGCACCATATCAGTGGAGTAGCGATGGAAGACCTGTGGCAGTGGATCGAGGACTGGAAAGCTAGGACAATGAGCATGGTATATAGATTCATATCCAACCCCCCCCCCTTCTTTTTTTTTTCTTTTTTTTTTTTTTTTTTTTTTTTTTTTTCCAATACTCAGTTTGAAATCAGTGCCTTGCTAAATACGTGTGTAGCAGCCGTTTCTATTTAAAGATTTGTTTGAGTACATTGCTCCTCAATTCGTTCAAAGACGTAATGATTGGGAGAACACAGACGACGGTTGGAAAATATATTACCATGCTAACAAGAAAGACTCTTTGATATCTTTTGAGCAGTGTGAAGCTGCCTGTGAAGCCGACAAGCATTGCTTTCAGTTCGTCTCTCACGGAACTACATGCGCATTATCACATACAATTCGCATTGGCGGTAAACGCTTACCGGAGAAGAAAGGAGATTACCGGTATATCTCAGGATGGAACTTGGACAGAATTCAGGACTGGACTACGAAAACGCAGTGTGCTGGTGCACGTTGGCTGCATTCCAATCCCTGATTAGAAAGATTTCGCCCACTGTAGATTTTCTTGTGCTAAGGGATACCGTATTTCTATGTTTTATTGCAAAATTCTGTAAATAGATATTAGTTAAATACCCAAATCTACTTTTGTACATTTCCAAAATTCTACATCCCAATGACACATTAATCATATTCTCATCATATTATTTTATCCTCCTTTTTAATCACGACCGCAGTATAGCTCTGCAGGTACAATTTTGCCCGGTTCTGAAACCTAGTTAGTATATAGCTCTACCTAATCGAAGAGGTGTCACAAGGCTTACCATCAGAGCTGAACCCTGCATGTCTGAACTTGGTGCCCATCCCCACTAGAATTTATGTTAGCACATTTAATCTTCCTTTCATGGTTATAATCATCACCACATAGTATACCATGAAGAGGAGAAGGGCAAGAACATACAATCGCCCCACTGGATCCCATGCCGCCCAAAGTCTGTAAGCTCACTGGTACTAGCACAGCAAGCCCTAATACTCCCATACATCTGCGGAATGAAACCTTCTCTCCTATACGTAAATGCCCACCAACAGACTGCCGTTTGTCCCACCATCAAAACCGTAGAGATAAAGATGGGGTATGATGCATAGGTAACAGCGTACACCGAATGCTCCACGCCATATTGAGGATCTGTGAAGATACTTTCAGTGACGCTGATAGATTCTCCTAGCAGCCAGTGCATGGCGGAGGCGAAGACCATCAGAGGCAGGAGGATCTTCGATGGTAATTGGAGGAAATATGATTGTTCGAAAGGAGCTCCTGATACAATCGTGGCGCGCGGTTTTCGACGTTTCAGTTCAAAATTTCCCCATTCATTCTCCATGGATACCAATGTGATATTATAGATGAGAAGGAGATATAGTAAAGAAAAGAGAAATTGTGCTCCATTAGAAATCGCAAAGGCAAGAAGTTCGCTACCAATGCTGTCGGGTGAGAGGGAAGCAAGAGTGGCACTGGAAGAAAAACCTAGCATACGTTAGTGAAACGCGCAGGTATCTCTTTCAGGGAAAATTACCGCCCCATGTTCCATATTGTTTCTTGAGTGTTTGACCCAGGCTTATAGTACAGTCCGCGTAGTAGTATTCTTTGGTTTCCGGGTACCCTTCACAGTAGTGCTTGTACTGGCTTGACGTGCTTACCATAAATGTAATGAGCATTATGGATATCGCTACCAGAACAATGGAACAGAACATAAGAATGATCATTTGTGTGATTGCAGTCGACCCAAGGTTGGATAGTAATGACCTTTTGTATTTTATCGCGATGCTTGGATGGGGAAGATCTATTAGAAAATTAACCACATGATCTTCAAGAGGAAAGAAAGAATAGTGACATCCCAGTGGTGTTGAGTTTATCGCTTGGAATTATTGCAGCAATGAACCCATGAATGTGCAAATAGAGTATGGTGAAGGGGGCGAGAGGAAATGAATAAATACATACCTGCAGCTTTGTCCACATCATTGAACTTTTTGCATTTCTGCCACGAGCAGGCATGTTAGCATGATGGACGCTTCCTATACTTCGTTCAGCTTACTTGACAATGTCCTATGTCGTCTCCGCTAGTGGACGGTATAGGATCGGTACAGTGCTTATGGCACGTATGTATTGTTTTGTGTCTGTAACCGTCTCCCGAGTTGAGTAAGCACTCGTTGTGTATCTTCAGCGAAGGATCAATCACAGACGCAACAATTACATCTCCATACGTCAGGCAGGCAGTTTTAGTTCGGTGGCGTGCTTTCCAATTCAAAGCTATCATGTATGCAGCTTTGATGAGCAGACAACCGAATAATGCTAAAATATATGAGCGCCATTTGTCATTTGTAATAGTAGAGTCCTAGGTACGTACTAAAAGCTGCTTGCATGCGAACATTCAACCGACATTTCTTAGGTTCTTGGTCCAAGAGTTCACAGTAAACGCCCGCTCCCAGAATGCAGTTTCCGGCTTGGTATCGTCCATGGTAACTGTATCCAGTGTAATTTATCTCTCTCACTGCTTGCTCAACTGTGCCCGTCTCTCTGTATTCGGTACAGTTTTTATCGTATTGAACAATCACAGACTTGAAAGATGCTACATGATGTTAGCAAGGATTGAATAATGAAGGATTGCCAACATTTCATAGTGATCAGAGACGCCGTGAATAAACGAAGCACACAACTTACTTGAGTTTCCGAGGGTGTCGGAATTATAATCTGAAGACAGTTGCGAAATGTTGTTTGGGAAAACATAGAGACCGGTTCTGAAAGCGCTCCACTATACATGACTTGCATCAGTCATGACTGTTCATACTAGGAGGCATTTGCCTGTGGTCGTTTCAACTTGTTTATGTCTGTCTACATGACACCGTCCACCACCCCGGCATCTAGTATTGCAAGAGTGAATTTCCCAGCATGAACCTTAAATAGAGAAAATCAACAAATCGAAGTGATGACTTACGCATGAAAAATCGTATGAGGACACCTGATAAGATCCATAATAATGAGATCCATAAGAGTAATACCCCCTTTCCAATGTCTCGTTCATATTGAATGTGACATTCGTTGGACTCTCAACGTAAAAGCTTGGACCGATTACAGAATTTGCTAGAAAGTGTATAGGCTAGAA
This sequence comes from Clarireedia homoeocarpa, assembly GCA_001465935.1. Lineage (NCBI taxonomy): Eukaryota > Fungi > Ascomycota > Leotiomycetes > Helotiales > Rutstroemiaceae > Clarireedia > Clarireedia homoeocarpa. The sequence goes on from LNKV01000002.1 coordinate 1,724,590, forward strand.
AAGTTATTAGTAGAAGTATCGACACCAAAGATCAAGTAAAGCTCACAATAGACGTTGAGATCAGAAGTGCCCAAGAGAGCCAAGCCTTCGTCTTGCCGGTCTTCTTAACATTGATGTTCCATGGTGAGTTTGTTCCAACTTTACAGTCCCCCTTCTTAGAAAGGATCCATGGGATCTCTTCGACCTTCGGTGCTGTGACTAGTTGCTGATATGTATTGGAGCATCCTAAAATCATCGTCGCGACAATATTGATAAACAGATGAACTGCCTACTCCTTCGGTCAGCATTCAAGCCTCTTTTTCTTGTTTTCTTTTTTCTTTTTTCTTTTTTGGTTTGCCAAAGGAATACGCACAATATTCCTACTTTCCATACTACTACAGCTCTCGCCTTCTTTCCCACCGACGCTTGTGGAGTGCTTATTCAATCGCCTGGTGAAGCTTGGCAGATATGCAATAATTATTATGAGCATAATCATAGCACTTAGAAATGTCAATCCGGCCATCGTTCGTAAACTCCGATCAACCAACATCTGTTTCTTCCACCAGCCATCTTTGCCATGTGCAAAATGACCGTCAAAAGTCGATGGGGTTCCTTTCGTGAAAGCCGTCCCCTTCGACCATATCCGCTTCACATTCCCACCTAACCGATTTCTCTGGCGTGCTTCACCCTTTACGCTCTCAGTTCCACTCTTCAGCGCCTGGTAATCGTTTGTGGAACCCCGGCCGAAGCTCGATGCAAAACTAGTCCTCTCCTGGAGTAAGCGTCGAGTCGAGGTGCCATCTTCGTAAATGGATATCGATTCAGAAGCACCGGGTAAAGGCGAAGGACGCTGTGAAAGGTCCGCAGAATTTCGCCGTGACACAGAATTGCGTGGTGATGATGAATTATCGGGTGAACTAGGTGATCTATATTCCGTATCGTGATCTTGGGACGCATATCTCGGAGGACTATGGCTGTGTGAAAATTAGCTTTTCATCCAACGTCTTCGGTTCCAGTCTGTGCGCGAGGCTTAAGGTTCAAACGCACCCAACTTCTAATTCGACCATTGAGAGGTCTTGGTGGTCGCGATCCCACCCGTCAAATAGTCTGGAGAATCTCGTCGACGCCATCTCGACACTTGCGCATCAATTGTCTACTACTGAAGCAGCAGACAACGAATATCAACATAACTGGGCTGGATAGAAGCCATGACGAAATTCTGGCTCTGGATCTGATTCACCTCTATCGGCTGAGATCCTCAAAAGCCCATGGGTCTTGCCCACTTCGACTTCCATGATTCTCCAAGCTATTTTGGTGAAATTGCCATCTGCGGGCCGGGTTTATCTCCCAGGGGGTTTGCGGCGCGGGGCCTTTTGAAACGATAAAGATTGCCAATCAGCTACGACAAGTTGAGGGAACGTCAGGTTGTGGCTGGGAATACACAGCATTTGTGGCTTACTGCTTACTGGCAGTCCTGGTGCTACCACATGGTACTTGCGTACAATAGCATAGAAATATGCGCCTGTCTCGTTTTTATTTTTACGGCCGTAAAGAAATATGGTAGCGACAAACACTTTCGCGTAATTGTGTACGCGTATGTCGTCTTGACGGATTTTCGAATTCTTGAGCTCTAACTAGAAGAAATTCTTGAGCTCTAACTAGAAGAACTTCCGAGTTCCTTCGTACACTGGCCACACGTAAAAGTATCCTCCGCTTATGTTGAGGAAGACATCCCGGTCATTCACGTAAAGCACGTACAGTAAGGCATTAACCAGATTGGTACAATCTCATACCCTTCGCTTCAATCATCTTGCTACAGTATCTTCTTCCTCATCTTGCTTATTTGGTGGAGCAGTAGGCAGACTTTGTTCACTCATCGATCAAGAGCCACAATTCAGGTCAATCAATGCCCAAAGCCAAAGCGATCCTTAATCTACCGTATGGTACCGGTATCCTTCGTACGGGACAAAGAGTTCCTTTATGAAGTTCACGGCCCCAGCTTCACGAAATTACATTGTGTCGCCATGCATGAGGTCAGCCAATAATGCATTGCAAATAAAAGAAGCTTCTAGGAAAGAAGGCAGCAACGGTATGAAGATTTTCATTCGTCAGATGCTTGGGACAGTAAGAATCTTGGCAGTGTCCGCTGTCTTCACGTTACGCGGCCCAGATCAGCGATCAAACTCCTTAATTTGGAATGCTGTGCCCTCCATGTGCAGTCAATACTACGGGTTGATTTTTTCAATTCCCGAGAAACTATAATGTTGAGATAAACCCTTCTCGAGCCACAATGAGCTCCTCTCCAACGTAGCGGAGCGCAACTTCGGTATTCCAGAGTCCTTCCCGACCTGGGGCTTGAAGCAAGAGTTTTTTTGCCCGGATTTTGTGCCCGAGTTGCGGACTCTTAATTGCAGTGTAAGTGAGTGGTATAATCACTCCTGTATCTACCATCAGTCTTGGCATAGACACTGTTGGCGTGCAAGATAAAATCAACTTCTCTGATAGGTTCAGCAGCTCTTCGAAACTATGCTCTGGAGCGTGTGGTTCTGTCGCGGACATAGAGAAAAGATGATATTGAGTTTTAAGAATTGAACCCGCCACAGCTTTTTCATGGGTATAGTCGTTCGTGTTAGGTTGGAAGTTCTGAATAAATGTTTCGAAGCGCTGAGACCAGTTCTTCAAACCAACATGGTGGCTATGTGCCATAGGACCAAACTGGGTGATAACCATATCATCTCCGGAAGCAAACATAGTGGAGAATCGCTCAGATAGTATGTCGACCCCAAGAGTTTGAAGAGCATACCGAGCGTCTTCGAGTGATTCGAATGGAACAGACCGTAGTGGTGTTCCTATTCTCTTGAGTATTCCCCAACAGGCACGTCGTGGTCGCGTGTCATCTGGGTCCGCCAAAGCGCAAATACCAACGGCTAGCAACAAAGGGGAATAGTCTATCGCACACCGTAAGGCCATCGTTGACGATGCACTCAGAGCGTGTATGTCGTCCAGTATTCTTAGCCCAGAATTGAGATGTACCATAGCTGAAGCATGATCCTCGACCAGACAATCGAAGCAGATTAGCAAAATGCAGGAGATTAGAGTGACGTCTAATGACTGGGGGTCATTGACGATTGAATTACGTAGAGTGCTGATAGCTTCCGTGTACTGGCGGAAGGCGAAAGCTTGAGTAAGACCATCATACGGAACAGACTTCTGATGCCTTTCGCAGTAATGTTTGTGGATAGCCCCTAGCGCTAAGATAATATGCCGTATAGAAGGCTCAATGGTTGCTGCTTGCAGGATTCTTTTCTCCCAGAACTCTATGGCGAATTTGCCGGATAGCTCGGGGGCCGTGAAAGTGCGAAAGAAATCTAGCATCTGCTGTTCCATGGGATCTTCAACGATGACGGATGCCAATTCGAGTGATATGGAAGGTGACTTCTTAGCAAGAGTCCTCTTCTTCAAGTCCGCTAGTATTTCGTATCCATCGCAGCTCCGTCCCGTTGAGGTACATTTCTTGCAAAATGGTTTATCTTCATCACATTTGACACGTCGTATTCTGTTTTCACAATAAGTACTCGCAATCTGTGGATCTTCTGACTTTATAGTCACTTACTTGCACGTTCGACAACCTGTACGAACGGGTGTCCCGCAATTTCTATATCGAGGACGTTGCTTTTTTGATTCGCTTAAAGGCTTATTTAATGTCGAAGATGGTGCCTTGGACGTAGAAGCACGAAGTGGTTTGTTCGTAGAGGGGCTTGGTTGCGCCATTGATTTGCTCGGTAGACAAGGTGGGTGTTGATATGAAGCTCAAATATGAAACTCGAGCACGAGCGAGGTTGAGAGAGTCCGGTAGTTCGGGATATTTATGAATCGGCCGCTGCTCAATGGTACTGTAGGGCTAGGTATTGACGTACCGTTTCTCCATCGCCCTTACCAAGGGTGCTTCTGTCGCTGACCACCTTTTACTAAACACCCGGTTCGTATAGTCCTCATGCAGTTAGGAGTATGTCAATTACCGTCAGGTCGTCAGATTAAACCTCTGCAGGGCTGATCGATTAAGCATATTTAGTGGTGGACTTTCAAATCAAAGTCCTGGGTCATCCGCCAAGTTTAGCTGGTGGAAAGTATTGGTTTAGTCATTGCTGACCAATAGTCATGGATCGTCTGCTTTGAGATCCCACGCGATGGTAACCTTAGCAATTTCTCGTCCACGAGCGGCCCTATGAGCGGAGAGGTAGGCTCGCGTCTCGGCCGGAATGATTTCCGTCTTCATCCAAGTGAGCATCACCCCAGCCTAAATAAATCTAGGGCTGTGCTATATTGCGCAATGTTTCGGTTAGATTCAGTCTCCAACCTCTTTGTGAACAAGCTATAAAGACCGGCCTAGTACTTTGGTTGCATCAGTCTCATCACACTACACACTTTCCATTGCACAACCGAGCCTCATTTCATACGACTCTGTGATTTTGGTCTGGTGGAATCTTCAATTAGGCATGAATCTCACCTAATCAAAGAGTTGAATTGGGTCCGCTGATGCATATTATGCGCTGATACTCGTTTCCTCTTCCCCTCACTCAAAGGCAGCCGAGGGCCAATACAGGTCTTCGGCTGTTCTTCCAAACTTTCCGGGCGAGATGAATGTGCGATCCGGATAGAGTTGAAGCATGTGGGGATGCGTGGAAACCTTGATATTCACGCTTATGCGCTTGGTGTCATGCTCTCGGCCGAGAGACCGGACACGTATATGCGCCTGAGGCGGAAGATGGAAAAGCACTTGACTTCCTTGGTATTGGTGCAGTCATACAAGTTTTTATTGTCAAGGTTGCGAAACAATCATGCGGTAAGAATTTCCCGCCACGAGAATCTGGTAACGAACAAACAGGTTCGATATTTCAAATGGTATAAGGATGTCTACATGGAAAGACGGGGGCATTAGGGGATATCCAAGGGAGATAAAATTGGACACAAGATTCTAGAGCTTGCACACCATAAGCTAGCAAGAGAACTAGACTAACTCGTGATGGCATAATGATTGCAAACGCCTGACTTATAAGTCGTAAAGAAATGTCGGATTCGAACCTTGCCGGAATCAACCCCTGACAACTCTATCGTGATATCCCACACTTTCCACTGCATCTTCTCCAAACCGATTGTGATATGCAATATCAAATTCCTTATCAAATGCCTCATCTTTAGGCGCATCGTAGCCATTGGGCTTACTTCTTCCAATTTTAGTGTTATGCATCCTTGCCGCATTCATGTCATCTTCTGGTGCAACATAGACGCCCTTCTTTGTAGCCTTCATGTGTGTCGATATGTCTAGCGCGAGTGCCGCCAAAGTAGAAGCAGTGCCGATGAGTGTGAAGGCCCATACCGTCTTGTATTCGCGACAAACGTTGATGGCAACATTACTTCCCCAAGTCGCATAGTTGCATCGCCTGTGTAATGTTCCACTCAAAGACCAGCTTAGCAGGCTAAATCCGAGCACCCAGAAGATTGCGATGCAGCAATTCAGCATTGAATTGAATTTAGGGGACAAATATGTGAAATTGTAGAGGATAATCGTAATAGTCAACACTGCGACAGTGGCGAGCGAGATTGACAGTAACACAATGAAAGTCCATGGCATTGAGTAGTGTTCGAGGCCTGATACGGATGATTAGCACATTTCTTGAAGATCTTGCCATCTGCCAGGTTGTATGCCGAAGACTTACGCAAATAATACATGAAGTACGCCATCACCCCTCCCACGATCGTCGCTGAAAACAGCTGAGCAAATCTCAATCCATGGAACGCTATGCGCGGATAATATGAAGGGGCGACTTTCGCACCGCGACGGCGCGCGTTGGTATTCATTTCGGAGCTAGATTTCCTCTCTGATCACACGCGCAGAACAAGTGAAGACAATGGTTGAGGACAGTAAACAACGGAAAAGAGATGCAGAACTTACCTCTATAAAATTGGATCGAGTAACAGCAGTACGTAAAAATCTTTGCCAGGAAAGATGCATGCGCTTACCAGCGTGCAGGGTGTGAGATTACACCCATTGGGGCGCAGTAAATGCCAGCTGTTTAAGCTGCGGGCAAGGCTCTGTGCACTTCGAGTATTGCGTGAAATTTTATTCCTTCGCGAAATCCCATTCCCAAAATAAGAATGGGGCGCAGCTGCCATCGGCAGTCATGGCTGTAAAGGGGAAAATTGTGAGGTCTGGAAGAGATATACGGTTTGCTGTCTGTTCTTTGGAGCTTGTATTGACCTTCTCCATGGGGACTCTGTACGGTCGCTACTTCGTATATTTCTACTGTGCTTGATCTGATCAGTACCCAAGCGCTAAGGTTAAATCTCTCAAGCCAAGAGTGGGCACTAGACCCGAGCAGACCCACCATTAGTTTCACCAAAGCGCTGAAGCTTCAATCGACGACAGCCAGAAGCTTGAACTTTGTCCCTGCAAAGTAATTACAACGACCACCGACAGTCATATTACATGCCCCGTTCTGTCTGAATTGCAGGAGTAACACGTCCTATGCTTCTTGCACCGCATTGACTGTACCTGTTCCACATATTCTATGTCAGCACAACGATCTTCCCTCCAGCCCTGTTCTCTTCCATACAGCGATGTGCCTCTACAATTTCCTCCAATCCAAACGTTTGTCCGACTTTGACCTTCAATTTACCCTCTAGCACCCAGCCAACCATCTTATCCAGTGGTGTTTCCATAAACTCTTCCGGTCCCCCGGAATACGTGGTGAGATAGACAGCTGTGGGAACAAAACTCATCGGAGCAAAGCTTTCTATCTCCCATTGATTCCCTACTATTCCAGTCATACAGACAATCCCACCCTCCTTGACACACTGCATGGAATCGCCCAGAGTCGTTGTACCTACAAGCTCCAACACTTTGTCGAACTTCTCTCCTTGGGCCACCTGTGTAGAGACTTTTCCGTCATCGATGATGACCTCGTCGAATCCATACTCCTTCATCCAGCTTTCACTCTCCTTGTTTCTCGTTGTTCCACAAATCCATTTGCTTCCTCTGATCTTAGCTAGGCTCGCTGCAGCTATTCCCACACTTGTTGTTCCTCCTCTAATCAATACTCTTTCTCCTTCTCCTACTTTCAATGCTTTTGAGAGAGATCCCCAAGCCGTCTGTAGCATTTCCGGCATTGCCGCCAAAACATCCCATCCGAGATCTTTAGGATGCTCAATGACTTGCACATTCTTCACGTTCACCACAGTGAATTGAGCATACCCGCCATCGAAGTCTCTTCCCATGCCGCCCATAGCGGTCATGACTACTTTCCCCTCCGGTACCTCATTACCAGGACACTTCTCAACGACACCGGTGGCTTCAATGCCAAGGATGCGGGGAAACTGCACGTTCGGGGAATGTCCTTGGCGAGTGAAGAGTTCTGAGCGGTTGAGACCGAAGGCCTTGATGCGAATCAGGACCTGGCCAGGCTTTGGGGTGGGTATTGCGCGATCCTCGACCTTGAGGACTTCAGGACCTCCCGGGGTGTGGATTACAACTGCTCTCATTGTAGACATTTTGGCGATTCGATACGAAGAGTTCGACGTTAAGAAGATGTAACTGCGTTGTATGATATTTAACATACGTACACCCGAACCGAGAGACTAAATTAGCAGGAGAAATGTGAGCTTATATAGACATCGACCTAAATGAGTACATAGAACGTCCGGCGGCCTACATCGCTGCTTGGCCTAAAACGGTAAGCTCGAAAACTAATGCATTGAGACTACGAGCTATCCTATTTAGGCTCGGGTTCGCAAATATCTTCCCATGATCGCTCGCAAAAACAAGCCTGCATCTCAACTGCGGAAGTTGATAGATGACACGAAACCGAGCTGAAATAGGGCTCATTCTATTCTCAACTTATTGTTTCTAGAAAGTTGCTTGTAACGGGATTGGGCGTGTATGCATGATAGTCCCCGAAGCTGGAACTGTTATATCTATACATGAGTGCCCGGGTTCAAGATTGCTCAACATCCTATCTCTCACGTCTTGTATAATTTTGAGACGCAAGCCTCCTTCATTGATATCATAAGTGTGATAGAAACAATCTCTCGATCTTTCTTGCGGTAGGTGATTACAGAAGCCAAGCTAGACGGTGCAGCAATCATTGTCCTCGATCAAGGGTGTCCGGCACTTCTGCTCCATATTGCCCATGATGACAAATCATAAGCAGCGTCAACAACTACTTGGGCTCATTCCGTTGCGACTATGTGGCGTACCTCAGCCGCGTACGTTGGGATTCGATCAGCTAGGATGCTAGATATTTCCTGATATTTCGGCCCGCATCAATGCCCTCGATTGGCGTGATCACTTCCATCATTACACCCACTTGAACGTCTAATTCATGGACCTCTTGAGATACAAGCATAATACAACTCCATATGCCCATGCCATATAGGCCCTTGAAATTGTGAGCTTATTATTGCCCATATGTCCAGGGGCTGTTGTTTCTTCCAAAGTGGTCGGAGCTGAAGCCTGTCACTAGCATGCCGGGATGCGGGGTAGCACGTATTACCTCAGCAGTTTTGATAAGCTGTGACTGAGACGTTACTGGACAATGACAACTTTCTTGATTAAGTGGTGACGGAGAGCTAGCAACCGGGTGCTAGGTGGCCAATACATACATGTCTGCGGTTCACTCATGCTAAGAATAACTATTGATTGTAGTATCAACAATGTTTAGCACCATACTCCCAGACGACACCACCCAACTTACTCGACGATCCCACAAAAAAACCAAGACGGGTTGCACGAAATGCAAGGAACGGAAGCTCAAGGTATAGCCCCTCATCTGTTGGAGAAATGTGAGCCTGACCGAACAATCAAGTGTGACGAAACCAAGCCCATTTGTGTAAACTGTACAAGATATTTCCTTGTACCACAACCATGCAACTACGAGCAAGATACATCGTTACGAAGAAGGAAGTTCCTTGGGCCAGAATTAATTCCAGCTAGTTCAAGAACAGCCGACTACGGCGCAGTCACCAAAAGGCATGTCAGGGTTTCGCTACCGGGATCTTTGAGCGCCGAAATGATAGATCCATTCGAAACCTATCCGGCTAGTAATGTAAAAGGAGTGGATATTTTCGTAAAATACTGTATGTAAGTTACGGATTCTCCATTTCGAGATAACACACTGACGCGATATATCAGACCTTCAAAATGCAGTATACACATGCTTTCCATGGCAACCTAAATCGGACACAAACCCCACTACGAATTTCTTCGTCCCGCTCATCTGGGGTGATACAGTTCTGTTTCATGCCATTCTCCAATTTAGTGCGATGCATCTCGAGAAACAACAGAGCCACAGACAAGTAGCGACTATTGAGCTAGGGAGAGAATGCATACGTCTTCTGAGAGATCGAGTCGAAAAGGAGGCTCTTGTTTCCGATAAGACAATTAGTGCTGTTGCAGTGCTTGCTGCAATCGAGGTAGACTTATCACTCCTGCGAAGACGTAATTTACTAATACGTAGCAGCACGAAAAGGGGAATTTGAGAATGATGAAAATGCATATGGCTGGATTGTCAAGGATGCTGGAACTTGCGGGAGGACTAAACGCTGTCAGAGAGAGAAACCCCATGATAGCAAACTCGGTTTTCTGGTAAGTTAGTCCTCCCTCGTGCCTCAATCACTTCTGATTACCAAAGGACATTCACAGTCGCTGTGTATGAGCTACCTTACCCCTGTTTTGATCCCATCTTACCCGAGTTTTATCCGTCGGACCACAACCTCTCACTTATTGAGAATGCACGCATTCACTCTTACTTTCATGATGTTGCGCCTGACTTGCATAACCCAACGTCAATTACAATGCATACCTCAGACTTCGGGCTCATAGAACCAATAGCCACAGCTCGTTATTCGATTCAACACATTTCCCACCTCGTTCCAAAGCATTCATCATACCCCACTGCATCCACATCTCTTGTCATTCTAACCCGAATCTGTACGATACTATCGCACTTACTGAGCCTAGCGCGAATCGCACCGCTCCCCGCATCTGCCGATTCACAAAGCCTAATGGCAGAAGCCACACGCCTTGCAATTCTTCTCCATATCTTCATACCTTGGCGTGGCCTTCCACCTGATGTCACTCTAACTATCAATCACATCCTGCACCAGCTTATCGCCAACCTGAGACTTCTCTTGTCCGAATCCAGTCCAGCCTTCGATCGAGTACTCATGCTCTGGGTGTTATCAGTTGGGGGCGTAGCAGCTGATGGCGTGCCTGAGCGTGGGTGGTTCGTGAGCCATCTTGCTGATCAGACCAACGACTTGGGAATCCAATCCTGGAAGGAGATGAAGGGGAATATCTCGAGTGTTGTTTGGCATGAAACGCTGTGTGAGGATGTTCATCGGCGACTTTGGGAAGAAGTGGTGAGGAAGAGAGAAGGAGTTTTTGGAGCTGGTGTAGAGAAAGGGGACGCAGAGGTCAAGACACGGCCATGTTACTTTACTTGAGCATGTAATTCTCATCACTTCGGTTTATCACAGAATCGACGAAAAGGGGCATGCTTTGTTGATTAAGTACGCAAAAGCATAACATTCTATATATTTCTCTTTCTGATTTCTAAAATTCTCATAGAAGAGCAGTGTCTAGGAGCTTGCAGATATTACTCCCTCATGAGATTAACAATTTACCCAGGAGAGGTTAGCGGAATGGCTTCACTTTAGACTGCGTATGCCCGTGGCTCTCGTCATTCCAAAAGCACTTATTTAGCTGTCTTCTTTCGTTCCTCAAATCTCTCAAACGCTCTTCGATAAGATTTATATGCTTCTTTTTCCGTATCATTTAAACCATTTGCCTCAACCCATTTCTTCAAATTGCCGTCATACTTCTTGGAACTTACGGCAGAATCTTTACCGAATAAATCATTCTCAAGATGATGCTGTACGACCTTTAGTTGCTTATTGAAAGCAGAGTAATCATCTGAATGGCCTTCCTCAAGCGCGTTTTTAGACAGAATCTTCAGCAGATCTTCGAGTCTCTGTAGCATAAGTTTGGTGCTTTTACTCAACTTCGTGGGGTTCTTAGGGTCAGGCTCGGAGTCTGAGCGGGAGTTTGAGCTGTCTCTGCGCATTTTGATAGTGCGGACTGAGGGCCTAGGTTGTTGTGCATTACCGTCATTGCGAGAGCTTATTGAGGCCGATCTTTCAGCGATTGAGGCCGATCTTAAGCTTTCAGGGCTTTCTGGTTGCATAAGAGGGGTGCTTGCTGAGTCTCCAGTTTTGTGTTTCTTTTCCTGGCCTTTTTTACGACTGCCCAAAAAATTTGATGGCATGTTTTTGTTGATCGATGATGTCGATGAGTTGTTGAGTGGTGATTTATATGAGATGGTGACTGATGGTGTGTATAGGTTGGCAAGTGATGGTGTCTATGGGTTGGTGAATGATGATACCTATGAATCATTGATTGGATTCCAGGTTATATATGCGACTGCTGTGCCGGCGGTTGGTTTCTGCGGTCACCATCTTGCCAAATGTAGTCCAACGTCGTGTAGTACTACGCGAAAGGTTGCGTCCCGTCCCGAACATTGGCCCAATTTGTGGACACTCTTTCTTGGTATGAAGTGATGGTACATTTTCAGCACCGCCTCCAGGAATAGATCAGCCGTGTTGGTTGTCCACAATTACGAGCGACATAAAAATCTTCCTGTATAGGCAAGAAGATTCATCGAGAACGTCCACTGCTGCTTAATGGGTGGAAGCCGGGCTGAGCAAGTATATGGCCTCCTAGTGATATGTACAGACTTGCCTGGAAGGACGATTCGTCATAAGCCAATTCCGCTGTATCTGGTCGCTCTTCCTCCGGCCAGCGTAACGTTTTTTTGCAAACAACTTACAACGGTAGGCTTGCTAGGCGTGAATAGGTTGTTATTACCTAATTTCAAAGAGAAATCTGAAGTGAAGGGCTAAGTTTTCTGGTCTCTGTCGCGAGATGTTAGCTTGTAGTCTGGAGCAGTTGGCTGTGAGCCCTCTCATGTTGGTATAGGGAAAAGTTACGTCGTTTCACTGTCCCAATAGATTTTGCATTTTTCAATTTGGTAAGTCTTCCTCTTGAATTTCCTCCTCGATCTTTAGCTTGACAGATATAGATTTGCTTGGTGACTCTGATGCTTTTGAAAGCATATACTGGAAAGGGGGCTGACCAGCCTCGAGAAATCACTACAGTATGCTAACTCATTATTGACATAAGTTGGGTCGCGCGAAAAAATTCCGCCACCTACTGAGCCACATCAAATCTCATACAAATGGGTTACATCGATGGAAAGACCTCACTCCACAAATTGGCGACGATTGCGGCAATCTGTTGAGATGAGTCTACATGTCCATTTGTGAAATGCGATTGCTGTGGAACATCTGTTTAGAGTAACCCATGCTTCATTTCTTACTGTATCTTCATCTATCTTGCCCAGCTGACGATGCCATTCCCACCAGAAACCATGTTAGAATCACTCACAGCTACGAGTAAATCAAATGACTTTCCCTCTGCCCTTGGTACGAAACTCTCGAACATTGATCGTGTGCCTGCGGGTACTTTGAAAAACACAGTTAACATAACGCGTCGCTGCGAAAATCTCGACTTCGACTGTCAGGCCAAAGAATTGACTTATCGTGAGGTGCAACCGAGAAGCGCTGATGAAGCTTCAACTATCATCTGTACATATCCAGAATGTGGACACACGTGAGTAATAGGATACCAAACCTTTTTTGGACTTGAACTAATAGTAGAATCAAATAGCTTTCAAGAAGGTAATTAATATCGAGGCACGAACTTGTCGAATTTGTCGAATTGAAGCTTGTCCTGGTCGGGCGAGAAAGGTCATATAAGTTAGTATAACTTGCATGCAAACAAAGTAATTAAGAGAACCAAAATATCTAATACGTTTTGCCTTTTGCATCTCTCTTTTTGGTTATACATTTATATATATATATATATTATTTATTCTTCTATTTTTTTGTTTTTTTTTTTTTTTGTTTTTTTTATTAGCTTTTGATTACATATGACTAGTTTACTAGTGTTTTCTTCACGGAATAGAACGACATCGTATACCGGAAAAGACCTTACTCCGCAAGATACGTCCGATATATTTGCCTTCACGACGACGATGTGCTGTAGAAAGAACGGTGATATCCCATGTCTATTTGATTCTCTATGGTAATTTGATACATACTCTCCTTAACTCCTTGCATGTTGCCATGCCCATGTCTATAAAAAAAATCGCTACAGCTAATCTTACAGTATATGCTAACTATGCTCCCAAGAAGTCATAACGCCCGTCCAGTTCTAGCACTCCAACAAATAAATTCGCCCCCCCCCCCCCACTCTCACGTCGATTGTATCAGCTACATGTTCCTGTCAATCAATTGTGGTACAGCCAAATTGAAGACGTCGTTCGGGTCATACATCCACTTCAACTCGAGCAGGTTGCCAAAGTTCGGACCATATATATTGGACAGAGACACCTCAGTATATCGTGTCAGTGAAATATATGTTCCTGGGAGAATGTTGGCAGGATCAGTGTGCTTCAATTCGGCGAAGAACCGTTGGGCCCATCTTTCCGACTCAGCAACATCACCAGCCCGAGATACTATCGGCGATATCTCGAACATGAAGTGGGGCTCTCGAGCACCGAAGACAGAAGTAAGATCAGACGCGGCAGAATTGCCGCGCAGCTCGTGCACCGAAAACCCTTGGCAGTTGTCTGTCATTTTTCTTGCATACTTGGAAACGAGGGCCACAATCTCAGGCGTGAGTCTTCTCACGTTGAGCGTTAATGGCTGTCCGTAACCGTTGGGAGGAGCTCTCGAGTTGGATTCCATCCACTGAGGTATTGTTGTTACAACAACTTCGTTGCGTACGACTGGTGCGATTGTTTCGATTGTCGACAGCCATTGCCGCCCAATGTCGATATCTTCACAAGCCCACATAAACTCCACCCCGAAGTATTTCTTGCGGGAGTTGGTGAATGCAACTTGTTTCAGTGATAACTGAGGAGGCAGGCCATGGTCAGATAGTTCGCGGAATCGGGTGTTGAACGCCTCTACCGCTCGTGGGATATCTTTCGAGCCATAAACGATGTTTCCGGCGAGCACCTAAAGCGATATTAGCATCAATCCAATTACATATCGGATCTAAGGACGAAATTCACCTTCTTCAAGGGATAAACTCTGATTCTCAATTCAACAATAACGCCCAACGCTCCTCCACTACCCCTAATGGCTCGCAGCAATCCCTCTTCACCTGCGGTATCAGAATCTCTCACATGCCCTTCCGAATCAACGAGCTTGGCTCCCACAATCTGGTCTACGCCCAAACCATAATAAGCGCTGAAAGGTCCATAACCACCATATGCAGCCCATCCTACATATCCCATGGATGAATAACCAGCAAGTGGGGTCATCAAACCATTCTCTGCCAAGCTCCTAGCAAGATCACCCTGCAGTACTCCACCACCAACGATAGCATATGTATGAGAGGGATAAAGCTGGATATTCGAGAGTGATCGAAGATCTAATGCCAGTGCGCCTTGGGCGAACGAGGCTCCAAAGTATGAATAACCACCAGAACGCACAGTGACTGGTATCTGGTGGGCGGTAGTGAATGAAATCAGCGATGACACATCCGATATGTAATACGGACATATGATTGCAAGTGGGACTGCAGTATCTGAAAGAGCGAATGATGAGCGCAAGGAAGCATAGTCCCGAGAGTTCGGCGTCACAAGACGAAGATGAGAAAGATGAGTTTGAACAAAGTTGGAGAGAATTGAAAGATGAGAGGATGCGCTTGCCATTCTGGAAAGAAGGACCCTGCGGTGAAGACTACTTATGAACAATTGATAAGACAAGAGTACACAGGGAAATGGATCTGCCGTCTTCAACATTCTGGATTTCCACGCCGTTATATATCATCACCCCCACGAAACTTAACGATCCATTTGACAATACTATCACCTTGGCCATGAACATGGGAGGCTGTTCCAGGAATTTGGAAAGGTTTGATTCACACGCTTCTTCCAGGAGGGGCATTCTTCCTTCCTCAATGGTAACGTACATGCTCTTGGGTCATGCTCACGTGACCTTACCAACCATCCTGCGTGTTGGGTTGGAAAGTTGTCAGCACCAACTTTTGGTTACGAAGAATTGCTAGCAGCCATGAATCAAACGAGGCATATTGAACTGATTTGACCAAAACTGAAGACAATCCGGCGATACAAACACGTGTCTCAGATCAGGTAGGGCTGTCTGCTTACTTTCTGCCAGCCCATTATTACTGCGCGCGTCAGTTTTCCGAACCGGCGAGGGCCATGATCGGTCAGCACTATCTACGCTCCCCTGCTCCCCTACTCCCCTGCTCCCCTGCTCCCCTGTCCTCTCTGGCAAATGCCTACGGAGGCGTGATCTTTCCCTGGCACGAGAGGTCCACCAATGAACTACGTTTCTGGAACATACAATGCGGGAGCCGGACCAGCCACAGTGTGGCATAAGTACGTATGGCTAATCACAGTAGAGCTACATGGCAAGAACTTGAAGCCGGTAATATGCTTGCGTAAATTACCGACTGTACATAGGCGTAAATGGCGTTGACCAATCATGGCCCTAGTTGCTTTTGCGGAAACAAAAACTGAATTACTCACATACTTTGTAGGAAGTTGGTAGAACTGCCTCGTGTAAATGAGGCTCCGCGCGCGGTTTGCATACAGTATTGCAAGCTAGTTTCAAATGACACCCACAAATTTGCCAACATTCCTTTGGTTGTACTACTTAATTAATGTACGGAGTAGACCCTATTTGTTCTCACGGAAACTAACAAAACATCTTCTACTTATCCGATTATCAGGCAAAGCTCGCCTGGGACGTGCTGTATTCATATGGCATAGCTCTGTTATGCTCATGAGATCGAAGGACCTTTGATATTGTGACTCAGCCTTGCATCAATATTCTCACGGTATGTCATGACCTGAGTAAAATGTGCTTCGACAGGAACAAACGGAAAAACAGAGTACAGTAGCGCAAGATGAACAGCGTTGCCATCAATGTTTACCTGATCAAATTGACATAGAACTAAGATGCTGCAGATAAGAGGAGACGAGAGAATCAGCAATACATAATTACTGAGGTGTAACGTCTGCCGAAGAACCTTACATAGCCGCATGCGAAAGATTGCTCTCAGAGTCTGAAGGCATCACCCATATGTGTTCAAATCTGCTACACTTGGCGGACTCCTCTCCGGGTCGGGAGGTATTTCAGCAGAGCTTGGAAGCAAAACTTGCGTTCAGACTAATCTAACATCCTATTTGTTCAATTTAGCTAGGAGTGAAAGTCAAAAGCTTTACTTCGGGCATTTGTTTAGTGACAAGAACATAAGGGTGATTTGAAAAGCAATTACTCCAAAGATGAGAATGGTTTCATGGATTGTGCGAAAGTATTATACAACGAAGAACCAAAAGCATATCCACGATTCAATTATCATGATGTTCATCTGTCTTGCCCGTTGGGTTATCTCGTAAGTTTGTAGTTCTTCAGAGGTTACCCTGACTAGATATGGACTTGTCCCCTTGTTCAGCACGCTTCATCCCTTAATTCCAAATCCTCCATGTGAATCACATCCTATCACGTCTCTTATAACTTCGCTTCGAACGCTGGATCATATATCTTATCACATCCGTCGTATTCTATGTCATTATCCAGAACGTCGTCCGTTGAATGTACCCTCGAACTCGCGAAGTTGTGCGCTCATGTTGTATACCGCGTGTACTATGGGAGCTGGGCAATTTTGATGAGCTATGTCAAAGGAAGACATTTTGTTTGATCGATCCTTAAGTGATGCATAGGTGGTGGTATGATTTGGGTCGGAGAGGTAGGCTTGAATTCGCTCAGCAGAGAGGTTCGAGTTTGAAGTGTTGGATGAGTCGTTCGAGCTAGATGCAAAGAGGGAAGCACTTCTAGAACTATGATGACGGTTGTTATAGCAATTAGCTAAGTATAACATATGGAAGATCGACAGGAAGAATGGGAAGAGAATGAAGGCATTGGAGGGTTAAAAGGCGACGGTATATAATAGGATAGTTGACGGGCTAGGGGGACAGATGAGTGAGTGGCCATGGAAAGAAACTGAGGGATGAGTGTAAACATCTGAACTCACTCAGATCTTGCCGTGCCTTGTACTGCTGTGTTGGAGGTTTGAGACATGGTTGGTCTACAACAGGTAAACAGAGCACGTGATAAAGAGTAGAGTACACAGTTGGATGGAGTCTACAAGTAGAACGGTCCAAGTAGCACGAATCGGGAGTATAGCTGGAAATGAAAAAACCTGTCCCATATTGTAGGAATCAAAGTAAGTCTTATATATTAGACGTAGGAAGTGTTCCTGGAAATATTGAAGAATAATTCCCATGTATATGCCTGAGTGCTCACTTCCACATACTGTTACTATCCTTGACATTTTATATCACGCCGTACATCTACATGCATTTTATGCACCGAAAATATCACGCCGCACTTCTGCATGCATTTGATGTACCGGAAATCCGTTCTTAGTAGCTCCGTTCTTATATCCGGGATGTCTAATTTCTCAATCACGATGTTTCAGAACTTATTGTTACTTCTTTTTTAATGTCTAGCAGCTTTCGTATGACGCGAAAGGCATCTAGATGCACGGACGATCACCAGGGGGTGCGCTCACTACCGGACCACCACCTCAAAAAATCATCAGAAGTCTATGTTTTTGAATAATCATTAGAAATTCAAATATCATTATTTTATTTTCAAAGCTAAGATCAATAAATACAATATATCCAAGATCGATTTTGATTTTTCAAAAACTTATAATATAAATATTTGAAAAAGTTATTAAAAGTAGTATATAGACAAAATTTAAATTTCAATAAGATTTGATATATATAGTTTATATATTATATAATTACAAAAAAGTATTTTCTGAGACTCAAACAATCTATAAATTAAAAATTTAAGAAGAAATCTTATTTTCTTACTTTTTAATTAATATTTGAAATTGTTGAGATTTGGTGTATTTAGAGAGGTTTTTGAAGAGGTGGTACACCCCCTGGTGGATAGTCATTTTTGTTTTCTACTGCCGATCTGTTTTCAATCTCCACTTTCTTAAGCAGTGGCCAGTGTGCTCGATATGCGGGCGAAGCGAATGCAATAATTATTAGTCAAGAATATTCATGCCCAAGTCTGTTGCGCATTTACTCAGGTATCCATGTCAAGCCGCTTGACTGTGATGCTCATTCCTCCTGTTTGATTGATCTTCAGAGCCAGCGATTTATGATCTCTTCCTCGCTGTAGGTATTCACGGGGTTTCGTTCTGAACTGCAGTAGTCAGGATGTTCGGAGAGCAGAGACAGCGTCGAGAGATAAGTCCAGTGATTCCACTAGTCGAACTCCATTGGCGGCATGTAGAAGTGTACTTGCCATTGCGCCAGTGTGTGCTCTGTAGTTGTCGGTCTGTCGGTGAATGAAACACCTTATAAAGGCTCATGATTTTGAAAGCCGAGTGAATAATTAATAATTATGTGACATTGGATTTAACTGCCCAACGGGTTAATGCATCGGCGGTACAGATTACACGCAGAGATATTGTGGTTGATCCCACTCGTGTGGCTGATTACTCGTAAGCACGACGAATTGAAGTTCTATCATTGTTGGTTCGACTCCAATTCGGGATATCATCCGTGTCACATCTGGGTCACGGGATATTGGTTGAATTGGGTCTGATTCTTCTATCTAAGTGGGAGATCTCGGCTAACTCTCTAACCCAGCTCTTCTGTATTGAGGGCATTTCCATAAGGAGCAACGCCGTAGCTAGGAATCACACCTTTAGTACTACGCACATGATTATCCTTATCCGAGAATCATTTCTATCTGGTTGGCACTATACAAACGTTGTGCAGTAACAGGGTTTTCAGATAGGTAAACACATCGCGACAAAAATAGGGGAAGTACAAATAATCTGATTGGCAGATCCACCCGAGTAACTGAGTTCGAATGAACGATAGTTTTTTGACTAAAAGACCCTGATCGTCATGGTTACTTATGACTTCATTCAGATATCTGAATTCGAGAGAGCAGCAGAAGTGACAAAGAAGTTTGAGGTGTAAGGAATTTATCATCTGGTGAAATATTTGATGAAAAGGTATTGTGTGCTAACGTCCAACATCCTGCGCTCTATGCATCGCTACTATGACGAAGTTCATGAAACTTATTGATGATGAGGCCTATTGAAAGTTTCATCGAAGTCTCGGAGTTGGGCACGCATGTCATAGACTGCTTGAACAACAGACTCGGGGTAGGTGGGATGAGTGGTGACGGTAGCTGTATAGGAATCGTTGTGAGAATGAGTCGCGTAGGCTGGTGAGGGAAATTGGTAGGGGTGGGTAGTGTTGGAGGTCTGATAAGGCTGAGTGGCATCGGATGCGCAAGTGAAGGAGCCAGGCTGAATCGGAAAGTTGGTGGAGGCTGGCACGAAGGAGTGATAGGATTGTGTAGTTTGGGATATATAGTTGGGAGGATGAGTCTGAGTCGGGTAACTAACGAGGTGCATATTGCAATGGGAGATAGCCGGGTGAGCAGTGATGTAGACCGACTGGTTGAAGGAGGCAGGTACTTCGGTGCTAGCGGTGCAAATGTTGGTTGTATTGTGGTATGTGTTGACATGCACATGCTCTTGAGCATGTGTAGTGTGATTGGAAGGGGTATCGTTGGGGTAGTAGTATTGGTAGGGTTGGTCAGGTGCATACATGGTGGGTTGGAGGTTGTGTGATACGTAAGGGAAGGGATGAAAGGTAGTAGAGGATTGTATTAGGTGAGTGGGAGCAGGGCAAGTTTGTTGAATATTGAGCAATGAGTAGAATCTAGTGCTCTGCGGTTCCTCGAGGTAGCGTTGGATTCGTTCGTCCGAGAGGTTGGAGTCGCCCACGGAGGAGCATTGGCTTGAGTTAGTTGAGGAGGTGCTTCCAGAACTACACGGCTGAGGCGTTAGTCTTTGGTTAAGAATATTTAATTTATCATGTGAAGTACTCGACACAGGGTGGGGAGGAGTGAAGTGTGATAGGTGGAAAAGATGGAGATTGAGATGAAGGCGGATGAGAAGACTCAAGAGGCCAGTGAAAAGAATATACAAGATAGGAAGCAACTAGGAAGAATAAGCCGTATAGAGAAATTGAATCAATACTACTCGACTTACTCAGAAACGGTATCGCTTTGTAGAGTAGTTTGCGACATTGTCGGCTTTCGAGTAGTAGTTTAAGTACGTGATATGTGTAGTTTCGAATTAAATAATGAGCTTTTGGAGTGGAATAATACAAACAGAACGAGTTGGAGATAGTGTTGTAAAGAAAGAAACAGTTTAAATATGTGCTGATCGGAGCTTTTCTTATATAGTCAAACACACACTCGGACACTCCCCCCGCTGCCTCGTTTACTTACATGCGCACCACCCTCACTTCGCTCAGCACTTCCATATATACATTCACATTCGTACGTATATTTTGGAATATGGTAACGATGATGTATATATCTTACAACTATCCTTACCGTAACGTACGAGCTGTCGCCGAGTGTAGAGCACCCTCTTGCAGAATGGTACGAGCAGAGATCCCTGCATGTGCTTTGCAGCCTTTGCTTAGGGTTACCTTACATACATAGCCATTGTCTGACCCATCCCCGCATCGATCTCCGCCACTTTTCCTATCGCTTTATGCTTTCTCCTATCACTTTATGCTTTCTCCTATCACCAGTAAATACCTCTATACTCGTAGCTCCATATCATAGCCAAGAAATTCTGTTCTCCGTCGCTTTTCCTGCTTTCTTCCATTTATCTGGAATAGCTTTCAGATAAGTTTTCCTTTTCGGTGGCGCTGGTACTCGCAAGGATAGAAGAGGCGGATACAAACAAAACCTTACTTCTATAGAAGGTGAATGTGAATCTAAGCTGATTTCTTCGAGGCTCGAAAGTTCAGGATCAGAAATCGCGGCTCAGTACCAAAGGACGTCAGTCCAGCGCCAAGTGAAAAAGCTACTTAGTCTCAAGAAGCTTACTTCGTATCTGATGTGGCCAATCAAATCAACCTGCTGCTTTTATTTTGCTGGCGTACTTTACGAAGAAGCAAATCCTGGAGCTTTTCCCTT
This sequence comes from Clarireedia homoeocarpa, assembly GCA_001465935.1. Taxonomy (NCBI): domain Eukaryota; kingdom Fungi; phylum Ascomycota; class Leotiomycetes; order Helotiales; family Rutstroemiaceae; genus Clarireedia; species Clarireedia homoeocarpa. The sequence goes on from LNKV01000002.1 coordinate 1,745,764, forward strand.
ATTTTAAGATTGGATGGGATATGTATGTATGTATGTATATATGTCACTAATTTCTAGGATGAGGGTAGGATGCATGGAGGGAAAGCCGAAGTGAAGCAAGCGAGGATGTTCATGGCAGGGAAGGGGGGCTATCAAAGGGGCCAGAGGACGAAACCTAGGTGCGGGCGGAATATAAGGCATGCCTCATGATGGCTCTAACGCCCTTCCGGATCCACTATCATGTATGCAGGTGGGAACTGCTTTGGCCCCAATTGTGTTTCGTTAACC